>JAHLJT010004567.1:206024889-206042309 GCA_031308135.1 Acheta domesticus
ATTTGATCTCAGATTGTAAACTCAAATGGTAATCCTAATTTTAGGATTCATTCATATTATCTAAACTACATATTATAGGGTTTGTGAGGGCGTTGATTGCGACTTTGCTGTACAAATTGTAAAATAGTGAATATCAAAATTTGAAATCATCGAATTTCCCAAAATTAAATATTTTGGGAATTTTGGAGAGTTTGTATTATATGTCAAAAGAAAGAAAGTTAAGATTTAATGTAATTACACACGCTCAAGTACTTTTAATGACATTTATTAAGTTTAAATACATGATCAGTGGAATTTGAATTATTAATAAAAATCGTAATGGTAATTAAAAAGGTTGTTTATCATCTTCCTACAATTTCAACATTGAAAATATAAATTTTTAATTTCCCGTATACGTACGTATATACGGAGTATATACGTAGTATAGGGAAAGTTATGTAATGCTGAGGAAAATCGATTTCGAGATATCAACGGAAATACACGTTTTGGGGTCCTCTGATACCGAAAATGTGTTCCTTTTCAAAACGTCCGTCCGAATGTCTGTTTGTGAACAATCGTAGCGCCGAAACCATAAGTACGATTTCTTCCAAAATGAATATTCCGCAGCCGATTTGGTTGCACTGCAGGCGTCGCGATTTTGAAAGACATTCCTCAAAATTTGGGGGTACTTTATAGTAAGCCCCTCGGACATTTTCAAACTTTCTCAAAAACGGCTCCAAATTTTTTCCTTAAATTTCCTATAACGATAGAATAAAATGCACTTATAAAGGTGGCATGGGTCCGAATTTTTCTGAATGAAATATATTCTTTAAATTAGATCTTTAAATGAGATCATGTACATTTTTCTGAATACTATTAGTTATCGTATACTTTTGCGTAAAATAAAGTGTTTAAAAACAAGATTTTCTCATAAATGGTTCCAAATTTGTTCATGAGTTTTTTAATCTAGCATAGAAAAGCAAAAAAAAAAAAAATTCTGTAACCTAAAAATCTGAGTGTGACTTTCAATCTCTCAGGCAAAGGTCAAGAACATCACGCGGTAATCTTCTTTTTCATTTTACTTGATGCTCTACAATGGGAGAGCAAGGGATCAGATGTCAATAAAAATCTTCGAAAAATGTCCATTAAATTATACTTTGACATCTTTCTCGAATTTTGGCATAGAAATTTTCTAAAGTTTTTATTTCTATGCTCTGTAGCCTCTTCAGATAAAGTTCCTGAAAATAACGAAACAAGACTATCAGTTGAAGTTTTAACTAATGAATGATTTTCTGTGGTAATGTAGTGAATCAACAGTGCAGAGAAAGTACTTATTTTCATGTGGAATATGCAAGACAATGAGAATACTTAAAATTTTCCTGGAATCAACCTGAAACAATTAGAGCTAATATGTTTCCTACGTTAGTAAATCGCGTAAATTTAGGACGTAAGTCATTAGTTTTACAGGTTGATGGTGCAATATATTGCAATACTCATATATTGAATGCAATATATTGACTCAACTTGTTAAGTTTCATGATTAGAATGAAACTATTAACTAGACTGCCTTCTTGAGTAAATTACAAAATTGTGAATAAATTAAAAGCTTAATTTTTGTAAAGTAGTGTTTTTATGGAACTTAAAAATATAATACATTGATTTGCAACTACTATATTGCCAATGTTTGAAACATGGTCTCTACTTCACACTCTCTAATGATACAAGTTACATAAAAGAATTGTGTTAAAAATGTATTCATACCTATAGGTAAGTCATGGTGTTTAATGATCTCCCTGCCATGAACAAGAACTTTATGAACGGAAGGGCTCATAGGCCAAAAATTAAAATCTTTTTTTAAACAATTTTTCTGTTTTCAAAGCAAAATTGCCAAATTTATCGGCGTTCAACGGCTCAGTTGTGTTAATGGCCGTCAAAATAGTTGCTAATGCATATTTTATTAAATTGGAAATTTTGCCAGGATATTTCATGATTTGGTCCAATACTCCTGCTGCTTCAGGGTTTCCATGTTTTCTTAATGAAGATGAAGCCGCGAACATTAGTGCATTACTTTCTTCTTTCTGCAATTCTTATTAATTAATGAAATAAAAAGTACAACGTATTTCAAATACAAATTTCAATGTAAGTAATTTAGTTCTTATAAAGTATATAAGTGTAAACAACTCTGAACAAATGAAACACTATAAATATAAAATGTGTAATTCATTAAAACCAAGGATTAAAATAGTAATGTGTAATTCATATGGTAGGTGGAATTCGCTTGCCACATGTGGAATTCATAATATTTAGGTAAACAACATCTCAGGGATATTTTGTTCTTGATATTTGCAAAAGAAAGTAGATACGAATACAAATCCTCTTAAATTAATGCGAAAATTTCTAAATTATTTCGAAACTGATCATTAGATAAAGATCATGGTCAATCTTACAAAGAAAGTCACGGAAGCCTCCGCCGACCTCCCTCCCCTCTTCTGAACCCCCTGCTCCCGATCGGCCTCCCGATCACAAGCCGGGGGGCTCGCTCGGTTCCCACGCTAGCAACTCACACAGACACGCACACAGACGCGGCCCTCGCCGGCCGGCCAACTTAATACAAAATGACTTGTCGCCTCTCCGCTGTGGCACACGCTCGTTCGTGAAGCTCAAATAATCATTGTACCGTTCGTATGTGAACACTGTGGTGGCACGAACTCTCTCGAAATCTTCAACTAACGGTGCCGCTAATATTCGGCAACATATCTTCAACTAATTGTGTCGGTCTTATTCGGCAATATACAATTGTGGTGCACACGCCTTCCCAAAATATTAAACTATTATACCGTTCATATACGGTAGCCAACTTTACGGTGCGCACGAACTCTCTCGAAATCTTCGACTAACGGTGCCGGTAATATTCGGCAACATACAATTGTGTCGCACACACTTCTTGAACTACTCAATTAATTGTACACGGACAACACTTAAAACTATTGCGGAGTGACTTTAAAAGAATGTCATGTATCTCATTTTCATTGGGCTCTCTGAATTTTTGGAAATTTCAAATTGCAAATATTGCGACAAAATATGTGCTTTTTAGCACCAATAGTTTTAGAGGAGATATTTAGAAAATTGAACAAAAATTTGCCTTGAATATTTAATAAAAGGAAAGAGAAACTTGGAAAATGTTGAAGACGTACTTGTGTTGCCCTTTAGTACACTATATAATGGAATTTAATTTTAGAGATTGCGTTTGGTGGTGAAACTCATTATTTTTTCAAAAATCCAAGTTTATAAGACATTTTACCACTATCTTGATAACTAACTCCAGCAACACAGCTTGATTCTTTACAATTTAATTTAAAAATTAAAGAATTACTATTAAATATTTAAGTTCTTATCAAAAGTAATTTCCAGAGTCATATAACAAAAAAATCAATTCTATAATCACAAATAAATTTATCTTTGGGAGATTTGTTATATTTTTTGGCACAAAAATATCATTACAGAAGTTTTGAGGACAGTTTCAATAATTATGCAGTAACAAAATTTTATTTAAAAGTAATTTTATTTACTACAAAACAAACAATACACAATATTTATTACTATATTTATATCTCAGCATAGTGAATAATTTCATTGGGAACATGTGACAAAAGCAGTACATCACATGTATGAAAAAATCAATTATAACAATACACATTATTGACAACAATGTGCATTTTGTCAATTGACAACATATTTGTGTCAACATATGACAACAACATATGACAAACATGTGACAACATATTTCAAAACTTCTGAACCACAATGCACAAATTTTACAACTTTTGAAAGTGTACAATATTTTTTAATTTTCCTGTAAACACTTTAGAATGTTACCCAGTACTACCCTCCAAATTATTATATTTAAAGGTTTTCATTGAATTCTAAAGAGATAAATAATGTTAATTTTTTTAGAAAGAGACAATGTTCCCATATATTTTGTAGATTTACTGATTGAATGACCTTAAATTTGAAACCATATCTGTTTTTGTTTTTCAGGATAAAATTTTTAAAATGTTTTGAATAAACAAAAATGTATGGTTTCAAAATCATACCTCAAAGAAGAGTATGTTGCTACATTTCTAACAAAGATTTTGAAACTTCTTTTCAAGCCCCAACATTGGTCTGAAAACAAATTAAATAGCTTGACATAAATTACTAAAGCAAACACTCTTTACATCTATTCACACAGTGTGAACATAAGATTTCTTCAAAACTTCTTTGGGATGATCATCTGATCTTGCTTCTTACCGTAATGTTTCTGTTCATTTAGAGACAAACCTACAAAAACAATTTCCTCAATTCAACTAGAATGTTACTGTTTTTGATAGTCATAAACATGGAAAATTCTGAAGAAATGCTATCATTACTTTTGTACCGTTCTTAAAACAATGAGAAACAAATGTCAACTGTAATATTTCACTTGGTCAAATGTGAGAGGCTGATTTAATAAGATATTTTTTCTTTTTCCGGACACCATGGATTGTTTTCATTTGCATTTGCTTACAGCAAACTTGGCAAACTTGGCAACTTGGCAAATGTTATTTCCAGAAAAACATTAGATTGCTTGCTTTTCATAGGTTATGTTGTGTAAGACATACACAATTAAGTTACAAAATCATATAACTGCAACTGCAATGTATAACATAATACAATGAGATCGAAAATACACACTCTGCTAAAAGTAGTTTGATATATTATCTTACACTAGTGAAAACGCAATTAAACACTAAATAGCTTGATATAATTTTGTCCTACTAGCTCGAAAATAAACTATACACTTTTCCTTCAATTATTGCAGTTGAAACAATGAAACAAATAATTGTTCTTGAAAAACGTGTCACAAGAATTATGTACAAAATAGTAGCATGTATGACAGTCACACTCTAAAAAGCAACTTGCAGAGCGAAGTAAAGGATGTAACTCTTGTTACCAACTCTAGCGAAGAAATAAACCTAATGTTGACGATATTACAATTAATATGTGCATCTCTTTTCACGCTCTTATGTATTTTTTCCTCGTAATTTTTAGATATTGTTACTTCCCTCACTATCTTGTTACAATCAATATCTTCTGAATGAAATAATGTAGGTGACAAAATTCAAATGTTTGAGCTCCAATTTGGCATGATAGCCACTGGTAGCAAGACGCGCGCGTGCTCACGCGCATGCGCAGGTTCCGAGCATGGCGCGTGGCTTTTCTGGTATGTTCAACTTTTTACAAAACGCTGTCATTTTCACGGACGCAGGTGGACGCAGCTGCATTTAATCGTAACATGTAGTTATATAAATAGACTTCTTTTCCTAAAAATCCTATTGAGGAGGACGGAGGAGAAAAAAAGTTACAGCCTTTTAAAGTGAGACCTATTTTCCCATTTAAATAACATGGAGATTAATTTCATTGACAAAAATGCTTCGTTTTGAATGCTTTTTTCTTATATATATCGCTATCAAAATGTGATATAAAACTTGAAATTGGATTCAGGAACTCATAAATAGCATACAGAGTCATATTATTTGCCGTTTCTGCAAATTTTGTTTTTTCTCCCAATGCGCGCATTTCGGGCCATTTCAGCCCATTGTGCGGCGCGGGGAAAGGACACTCCGCTATTTAGAATCGCGAATTATTCCAGAACAGAAATTACTACACAACGACTTTATTATTAAAAATATTCTTGAAGTTACAAAGCGCTAAAAAGCGCAGATGTTTGGAAAGGCATTAGATGGCTTTGGGTTTGAGACGACATGCACATTATTTTTCATTTTGTGTACTGTATTCCGTTGCGAATTACAACAAGCAGTAAATGAGCACTTCTCAGATCCATTTCCATGAAGATATGATTAAAAACGATATATAATTTATAATTAGCTTTATCGGAAAAAGATATAATGGATAATGTATAAAATATGTATAATGTATAAAATACGCCGGTCTTCTATCTTTAAAATTTGTGCTGCGGCAGCCATAAAATGTGAAGATTGGCGACAGAACAGGAAATTTTTTGTATGTTAAATTGTCATATAATAATCAAGATTTAAAATCTTAAAATACTTAAACACAGAGATGGACTATTCCCAATAGTAACAGTCGACTGTACTTCATCTTGGTTAAATTATAAGATTCTATCAACGTCTGACATGGTGTCATCCTTTCAAAGGTATGTTCCGAAGCCTTTTCGCTGTTTCATTTTCTGTTGGATAGAGGGAATGCAATTTGGAACACATCGCTGGCAATCTTAATGAATCACTTAAATTATATTTTCTATTCTTTATTATATTTGAATTTGACCTTGATGTACATCTTGTCACATGCAATAGTATCATTACAGCCAATATATCTCGAAAAACAGTCCTCACAGGTATTCACAGAGCCTGCGAGTCACACCCAAATCTTTAATGAATAATTTAAGCGAACATAGCAATTTCACCATTATCAGTTTTCTTTTTGCAACTGTGACTTTTAAACGAAAATATCTTTAAAGTTCCATTTCAGAACTGGTCATATTATTTGCTGCTAGGAATGGGATTTGGAACGTGAATGTTGGAAAAATCTTCTTTCGATCACTTCTCAATTTAACGATTGAGAGCTGCCAGACAGCATTAGGGCAACTACTCCAAAACATTTTCTTCTACAAGATAGAGTTATAACGCCACGGTAGGAAATTGCCCTTCAATGTAGATTAGCCTGATACATTTCATTTTTGTTGTAAAAAATATATTGGAATAAATTCCCGTGATTCCTTCATTGCATCGATCACCGTTCCTTTCCAAGGACGTACCTTGTCGTTAATTGCAGGATCCAAGGGTTGAAAGAGTTGAACTTCAAATCCAATGAGTTCCACCAGCATTATTTGCTGTCATATTCGCAACGGCAGTTTCCTTCGAGTGCGGAACAGGACAGTGAGATCTGCGTGGAGTAGTTCACCCCCCCCCCCATCTTGCAGCTGCGGTGTCCGAGTGGTTAAGGAGATGGACTTGAAATCCAATGGGTTCTGCCCGCGCAGGTTCGAGTCCTGTCCGCAGCGGTAATTTCGTTACTGATTTGTAACAGAATGTGCAGTGAGCTGGAGCAGATAGTTGCACTTCCGCAGCTGCGGTGTCCGAGTGGTTAAGGAGTTGGACTTGAAATCCAATGGGTTGTGCTCGCGCAGGTTCAAGTCCTGTCCGCAGCGGTAATTTTGTTACTGATTTGTAATAGAATGTGCAGTGAGCTGAAGCAGTTAGTTGCTCTTCCGCAGCTGCGGTGTCCGAGTGGTTAAGGAGTTGGACTTGAAATCCAATGGGTTCTGCCCGCGCAGGTTCAAGTCCTGTCCGCAGCGGTAATTTTGTTACTGATTTGTAATAGAATGTGCAGTGAGCTGGAGCAGTTAGTTGTACTTTCGCAGCTGCGGTGTCCGAGTGGTTAAGGAGTTGGACTTGAAATCCAATGGGTTCTGCCCGCGCAGGTTCGAGTCCTGTCCGCAGCGGTAATTTTGTTACTGATTTGTAACAGAATGTGCAGTGAGCTGAAGCAGTTAGTTGCACTTCCGCAGCTGCGGTGTCCGAGTGGTTAAGGAGTTGGACTTGAAATCCAATGGGTTCTGCCCGCGCAGGTTCAAGTCCTGTCCGCAGCGGTAATTTTGTTACTGATTTGTAATAGAATGTGCAGTGAGCTGGAGCAGTTAGTTGCACTTCCGCAGCTGCGGTGTCCGAGTGGTTAAGGAGTTGGACTTGAAATCCAATGGGTTCTGCCCGCGCAGGTTCGAGTCCTGTCCGCAGCGGTAATTTTGTTACTGATTTGTAACAGAATGTGCAGTGAGCTGAAGCAGTTAGTTGCACTTCCGCAGCTGCGGTGTCCGAGTGGTTAAGGAGTTGGACTTGAAATCCAATGGGTTCTGCCCGCGCAGGTTCAAGTCCTGTCCGCAGCGGTAATTTTGTTACTGATTTGTAATAGAATGTGCAGTGAGCTGGAGCAGTTAGTTGCACTTCCGCAGCTGCGGTGTCCGAGTGGTTAAGGAGTTGGACTTGAAATCCAATGGGTTCTGCCCGCGCAGGTTCAAGTCCTGTCCGCAGCGGTAATTTTGTTACTGATTTGTAATAGAATGTGCAGTGAGCTGGAGCAGTTAGTTGCACTTCCGCAGCTGCGGTGTCCGAGTGGTTAAGGAGTTGGACTTGAAATCCAATGGGTTCTGCCCGCGCAGGTTCAAGTCCTGTCCGCAGCGGTAATTTTGTTACTGATTTGTAATAGAATGTGCAGTGAGCTGGAGCAGTTAGTTGCACTTCCGCAGCTGCGGTGTCCGAGTGGTTAAGGAGTTGGACTTGAAATCCAATGGGTTCTGCCCGCGCAGGTTCAAGTCCTGTCCGCAGCGGTAATTTTGTTACTGATTTGTAACAGAATGTGCAGTGAGCTGAAGCAGTTAGTTGCACTTCCGCAGCTGCGGTGTCCGAGTGGTTAAGGAGTTGGACTTGAAATCCAATGGGTTCTGCCCGCGCAGGTTCGAGTCCTGTCCGCAGCGGTAATTTTGTTACTGATTTGTAATAGAATGTGCAGTGAGCTGGAGCAGTTAGTTGCTCTTCTACAGCTGCGGTGTCCGAGTGGTTAAGGAGTTGGACTTGAAATCCAATGGGTTCTGCCCGCGCAGGTTCAAGTCCTGTCCGCAGCGGTAATTTTGTTACTGATTTGTAATAGAATGTGCAGTGAGCTGAAGCAGTTAGTTGTACTTTCGCAGCTGCGGTGTCCGAGTGGTTAAGGAGTTGGTCTTGAAATCCATGGGTTCTTCCGCGCAGGTTCAAGTCCTGTCCGTAGCGGTAATTTTGTTACTGATTTGTAATAGAATGTGCAGTGAGCTGAAGCTATTTAGTTGCTTTCGCAGCCTCGGTGTCCGAGTGGTTAAGGAGTTGGACTTGAAATCCAATTGGGTTCTGCCCGCGCAGGTTCAAGTCCTGTCCCTCAGCGGTAATTTTGTTATGATTGTAATAGAATGTGCAGTGAGTTGGAGCAGTTAGTTGCACTTCCGCAGCTGCGGTGTCCGAGTGGTTAAGGAGTTGGTCTTGAATTCCAATGGGTTCTGCCCGCGCAGGTTCATGTCCTGTCCGCAGCGGTAATTTTGTTACTGATTTGTAATAGAATGTGCAGTGAGCTGGAGCAGTTAGTTACAGTTCCGCAGCTGCGGTGTCCGAGTGGTTAAGGAGTTGGTCTTGAATTCCAATGGGTTCTGCCCGCGCAGGTTCGAGTCCTGTCCGCAGCGGTAATTTTGTTACTGATTTGTAACAGAATGTGCAGTGAGCTGCGGCAGTTAGTTTCACTTCCGCAGCTGCGGTGTCCGAGTGGTTAAGGAGTTGGACTTGAAATCCAATGGGTTCTGCCCGCGCAGGTTCAAGTCCTGTCCGCAGCGGTAATTTTGTTACTGATTTGTAATAGAATGTGCAGTGAGCTGAAGCAGTTAGTTGCACTTCCGCGCTGCGGTGTCCGAGTGGTTAAGGAGTTGGACTTGAAATCCAATGGGTTTGCCCGCGCGCAGGTTCGAGTCCTGGTCCGTCAGCGGTAATTTTGTTACTGATTTGTAATAGAATGTGCAGTGAGCTGAAGCAGTTAGTTGCATTTCCGCCCTGCGGTGTCCTGAGTGGTTAAGGAGTTGGACTTGAAATACAATGGTTCTGCCCGCGCAGGTTCGAGGCCTGTCCGCAGCGGTAATTTTGTTTACTGATTTGTAACAGAATATGCAGTGAGCCTGGAGCAGTTAGTTGAACTTTCGCAGCTGCGGTGTCCGAGAGGTTAGGGAGTTGGACTTGAAGCCCAATGGGTTCTGCCCGCGCAGATTTGAGGTCTGTCCACAGCGGTAATTTTGTTACTGATTTGTAATAGAATGTGGCAGTGAGCTGAAGCAGTTGTTGCACTTCCGCACCTGCGGTGTCCGAGTGGTTAAGGAGTTGGACTTGAAATCCAAATGGGTTCTGCCCGCGCAGGTTGGAGGGCCTGTCCGCAGCGGTAATTTTTTTACCACATTTGTAACAGAATGCAGTGAGCCTGGAGCAGTTAGTTGCACTTTCGCAGCTGCGGATGTCCGGGTGTTAGGGAGTTGGACTTGAAATCCAATGGGTTCTAGCCCGCGCAGGTTCGAGTCCTGTCCGCAGCGGTAATTTTGTTACTGATTTGTAACAGAATGTGCAGTGAGCTGGAAGCAGTAGTTGCACTTTCGCAGCTGCGGTGTCCGAGAGGTTAAGGGAGTTGGACTTGAAATCCAATGGGTTTCTGCCCGCGCAGGTTGAGGCCTGTCCGCAGCGGTAATTTTGTTTACTGATTGTAACAGAATGTGCAGTGAGCTGGAGCAGTTAGGTTGCACTTTCGCAGCTGCGTGTTCCGAGTGGTTAAGGAGTTGGACTTGAAATCCAATGGGTTCTACCCGCGCAGGTTCGAGTCCTGTCCGCAGCGGTAATTTTTTTACTGATTTGTAACAGAAGGTGCAGTGAGCTGGAGCAGTAGTAGCACTTTCGCAGCTGCGGTTGTCCGAGAGGTTAAGGAGTTGGACTTGAAATCCAATGGGTTCTGCCCGCGCAGGTTCGAGTCCTGTCCGCAGCGGTAATTTTTTTACTGATTTGTAACAGAATGTGCAGTGAGCTGGAGCAGTTAGTAGCACTTTCGCAGCTGCGGTGTCGAGTGGTTAGGAGTTGGACTTGAATTCCAATGGGTTCTGCCCGCGCAGATTTCGAGGTCCTGTCCGCAGCGGTAATTTTGTTACTGATTTGTAACAGAATGTGCAGTGAGCTGGAGCAGTTAGTTGCACTTCCGCAGCTGCGGTGTCCGAGTGTTAAGGAGTGGACTTGAAATCCAATGGGTTCTACCCGCGCAGGTTCGAGGCCTGTCCGCAGCGGTAATTTTTGTACTGATTTGTAACAGAATGTGCAGTGAGCTGGAGCAGTTAGGTGCACTCTTCGCAGCTGCGGTGTCCGGAGTGGTTAAGGAGTTGGACTTGAAATCCAATGGGCTTCTACCCGCGCAGGTTCGAGTCCTGTCCTCAGCGGTAATTTTGTTACTGATTTGTAATAGAATGTGCAGTGAGTTGGAGCAGTTAGTTGCACTTCCGCAGCTGCGGTGTCCGAGTGGTTAAGGAGTTGGACTTGAAATCCAATGGGTTCTGCCCGCGCAGGTTCAAGTCCTGTCCGCAGCGGTAATTTTGTTACTGATTTGTAATAGAATGTGCAGTGAGCTGGAGCAGTTAGTTGCACTTCCGCAGCTGCGGTGTCCGAGTGGTTAAGGAGTTGGACTTGAAATCCAATGGGTTCTGCCCGCGCAGGTTCGAGTCCTGTCCGCAGCGGTAATTTTGTTACTGATTTGTAATAGAATGTGCAGTGAGTTGGAGCAGTTAGTTGCACTTCCGCAGCTGCGGTGTCCGAGTGGTTAAGGAGTTGGACTTGAAATCCAATGGGTTCTGCCCGCGCAGGTTCAAGTCCTGTCCGCAGCGGTAATTTTGTTACTGATTTGTAATAGAATGTGCAGTGAGCTGGAGCAGTTAGTGCGCTTATCGCAGCTGCGGTGTCCGAGTGGTTAAGGAGTTGGACTTGAAATCCAATGGGTCTGCCCCGCGCAGGTTCGAAGTCCTGTCCGCAGCGGTAATTTTGTTACTGGATTTGTAACAGAATGTGCAGTGAGCTGGAGAAGTTAGTAGCACTTTCGCAGCTGCGGTGTCCGAGTGGTTAAGGAGTTGGACTTGAAATCCAATGGGTTCTACCCGCGCAGGTTCGAGTCCTGTCCGCACAGCGGTAATTTTGTTACTGATTTGTAACAGAATGTGCAGTGAGCTGGAGTCAGTTAGTAGCACATTCGCAGCTGCGGTGTCCGGTGGTTAAGGAGTTGGACTTGAAATCCTAATGGATCTGCCCGCCGCAGGTTCGAAGTCCTGTCCGCAGCGGGTAATTTTGTTACTGATTTGTAACAGAATGTGCAGTGAGCTGGAGCTAGTTAGTAGCAAATTTCGCAGCTGCGGTGTCCGTGTGGTTAAGGAGTGGACTTGAAATCCTATGGGCTCTGACCGCGCAGGTTCGAGTCCCTGTCCGCAGCGGTAATTTTGTTACTGATTTGTACAGAATGTGCAGTGAGCCTGGAGCAGTTAGTTGCACTTTCCGCAGCTGCGGTGTCCGAGTGGTTAAGGAGTTTGACTTGAAATCCAATGGGTTCTTTGGCCCGCGCATATTTGAGGTCCTTTCCACAGCGGTAATTTTGTTTACTTGATTTTGTAATAGAATGTGCTAGTGAGAGCTGAAGCCAGTTAGTTGCACTTCCCCGCAACTTGCGGGTCCGAGTGGTTAAGGAGTGGACTGAAATCCAATGGGTTCTGCCCGCGCAGGTTCGAGTCCTGTCCGCAGCGGTAATTTTGTACTGATTGTAATAGAATGTGCAGTGAGCTGAAGCAGTTAGTTGCATCTTCCGCAGCTGCGGTGTCCGAGTGGTTAAGGAGTTGGAATGAAATCCAATGGGTTCTGCCCCACGCAGGTTCGAGTCCTGTCCGCAGCGGTAATTTTGTTACTGATTTGTAATAGAATGTCAGTGAGCTGGAGCAGTTAGTTGCACTTCCGCAGCTGCGTGTCCGAGTGGTTAAGGAGTTTGGAAGACTTGAAATCCAATGGGGTTCTCCCGCGCAGGTTCAAGTCCTGTCCCGCAGCGGTAATTTTGTTACTGATTTGTAATAGAATGTGCAGTGAGCTGGAGCAGTTAGTTGCTCTTCGCAGCTGCCGGTGTCCGAGTGGTTAAGGAGTTGGACTTGAAATCCATGGGTTCTGCCCGCGCAGGTTCAAGTCCTGTCCGCAGCGGTAATTTGTTACTGATTTTGTAATAGAATGTGCCAGTGAGCTGGAGCAGTTAGTATTGCACTTCCGCAGCTGCGGTGTCCGAGTGGTTAAGGAGTTGGATCTTGAATCCAATGGGTTCTGCCCGCGCCAGGTTTAAGTCCTGTCCGCAGCGGTAATTTTGTTACTGATTTGTAATAGAATGTGCTAGTGAGCTGGAGCATTAGGTGCACTTTCCGCAGCTGCGGTGTCCGGTGTGTTAAGGAGTTGGACTTGAAATCCAATGGGTTCTACCCGCGCAGGTTCGAGTCCTGTCCGCCAGCGGTAATTTTTTTACTGATTTGTAACAGAATGTGCAGTGAGCTGGAGCAGTTAGTTGCACTTTCCGCAGCTGCGGTTGTCTCCGAGTGGTTAAGGAGTTGGACTTGAATCCAATGGGTTCTACCCGCAGCAGGTTCGAGTCCTGTCCGCAGCGGTAATTTTGTTACTGATTTGTAACAGAATGTGCAGTGAGCTGGAGCAGTTAGTGCATCTTACGCAGCTGCGGTGTCCGAGTGGTTAAGGAGTTGGACTTGAAATCCAATGGGTTCTACCCGCGCAGGTTCGAGTCCTGTCCGCAGCGGTAATTTTTGTTACTGATTTGTAACAGAATGTGCAGTGAGCTGGAGCAGTTAGTGCACTTTCGCAGCTGCGGTGTCCGAGTGGTTAAGGGATTTGGACTTGAATTCCAATGGGTCTCTGCCCGCGCAGGTTCGAGTCCTGTCCGCAGCGGTAATTTTGTTACTGATTTGTAACAGAATGTGCAGTGAGCTGGAGCAGTTAGTTGCTACTTTACGCAGCTGCGGTGTCCGAGTGGTTAAGGAGTTGGACTTGAAATCCAATGGGTTCTGCCCGCGCAGGTTCGAGGCCTGTCCGCAGCGGTAATTTTGTTACTGATTTGTAACAGAATGTGCAGTGAGCTGGAGGCAGTTAGTTGCACTTCGCAGCTGCGGTGTCCGAGTGGTTAAGGAGTTGGACTTGAAATCCAATGGGTTCTACCCGCGCAGGTTCGAGTCCTGTCCGCAGCGGTAATTTTGTTACTGATTTGTAACAGAATGTGCAGTGAGCTGGAGCAGTTAGTAGCACTTCGCAGCTGCGGTGTCCGAGTGGTTAAGGAGTTGGACTTGAAATCCAATGGGATCTGCCCGCGCAGGTTCGAGTCCTGTCCGCAGCGGTAATTTTGTTACTGATTTGTAACAGAATGTGCAGTGAGCTGGAGTAGTTAGTAGCACATTCGCAGCTGCGGTGTCCGATGTGGTTAAGGAGTTGGACTTGAAATCCATTTGGGTTCTGCCCGCGCAGGTTCGAGTCCTGTCCGCAGCGGTAATTTTGTTACTGATTTGTAACAGAATGTGCAGTGAGCTGGAGTAGTTAGTAGCACATTCGCAGCTGCGGTGTCCGTGTGGTTAAGGAGTTGGACTTGAAATCCTTTGGGATCTGCCCGCGCAGGTTCGAGTCCTGTCCGCAGCGGTAATTCTGTTACTGATTTGTACAGAATGTGCAGTGAGCTGGAGCTAGTTAGTAGCACATTCGCAGCTGCGGTGTCCGAGTGGTTAAGGAGTTGGACTTGAAATCCATTGGGTCTGCCCGCGCAGGTTCGAGTCCTGTCCGCAGCGGTAATTTTGTTACTGATTTGTAACAGAATGTGCAGTGAGCTGGAGAGTTAGTAGCACTTTCGCAGCTGCGGTGTCCGAGTGGTTAAGGATTGGACTTGAAATCCAATGGGTTCTACCTCGCAGGTTCGAGTCCTGTCCGCAGCGGTAATTTTGTTAGTGATTTGTCACAGGATGTGCAGTGAGCTGGAGCAGTTAGTAGCGCCATCGCAGCTGCGGTGTCCGAGTGGTTAAGGAGTTGGACTTGAAATCCAATGGGCTCTGCCCGCCAGGTTCAAGTCCTGTCCGCAGCGGTAATTTTGTTTACTGATTTGTAACAGAATGTGCAGTGAGCTGGAGTAGTTAGTAGCACATTTCGCAGCTGCGGTGTCCGTGTGGTTAAGGAGTGGACTTGAAATCCCCTTTGGGATCTGCCCGCGCAGGTTCGAGTCCTTGTCCGCAGCGGTAATTTTGTTTACTGATTTGTAACAGATGTGCAGTGATCTGCAGCAGTTAGTGGCAATTTCGCAGCTGTGATGTCTGAGTGGTTAAGGAGATGGACTTGAAATCCAATGGGCTCTGACCGCGCAGGTTCGAGGCCTGTCCGCAGCGGTAATTTTGTTACTGATTTGTAACAGAATATGCAGTGACCTGGAGCAGTTAGTTGAACTTTCGCAGCTGCGGTGTCCGAGAGGTTAGGGAGTTGGACTTGAAGCCCAATGGGTTCTGCCCGCGCAGATTTGAGGTCTGTCCACAGCGGTAATTTTGTTACTGATTTGTAATAGAATGTGCAGTGAGCTGAAGCAGTTAGTTGCACTTCCGCACCTGCGGTGTCCGAGTGGTTAAGGAGGTGGACTTGAAATCCAATGGGTTCTGCCCGCGCAGGTTGGAGGCCTGTCCGCAGCGGTAATTTTTTACCAATTTGTAACAGAATGTGCAGGGAGCTGGAGCATTTAGGTGCACTTTCGCAGCTGCGGAGTCCGGGTGGTTAAGGAGTTGGACTTGAAATCCAATGGGTCTACCCGCGCAGGTTCGAGTCCTGTCCGCAGCGGTAATTTTTTTACTGATTTGTAACAGAATGTGCAGTGAGCTGGAGCAGTTAGTAGCACTTTCGCAGCTGCGGTGTCCGAGAGGTTAGGGAGTTGGACTTGAAGTCCAATGGGTTCTTCCCGCGCAGATTTGAGGCCTGTCCGCAGCGGTAATTCTGTTACTGATTTGTAACAGAATGTGCAGTGAGCTGGAGCAGTTAGTTGCTCTTACGCAGCTGCAGTGTCCGAGTGGTTAAGGAGTTGGACTTGAAATCCAATGGGTTCTGCCCGCGCAGGTTCGAGGCCTGTCCGCGGCGGTAATTTTGTTACTGATTTGTAACAGAATGTGCAGTGAGCTGGAGCAGTTAGGTGCACTTTCGCAGCTGCGGTGTCCGAGTGGTTAAGGAGTTGGACTTGAAATCCAATGGGTTCTACCCGCGCAGGTTCGAGTCCTGTCCGCAGCGGTAATTTTTTTACTGATTTGTAACAGAATGTGCAGTGAGCTGGAGCAGTTAGTAGCACTTTCGCAGCTGCGGTGTCCGAGTGGTTATGGAATTGGCCTTGAAATCCAATGGGTTCTACCCTCGCAGGTTCGAGTCCTGTCCGCAGCGGTAATTTTGTTAGTGATTTGTCACAGGATGTGCAGTGAGCTGGAGCAGTTAGTAGCGCTATCGCAGCTGCGGTGTCCGAGTGGTTAAGGAGTTGGACTTGAAATCCAATGGGTTCTACCCGCGCAGGTTCGAGTCCTGTCCGCAGCGGTAATTTTTTTGTTACTGATTTGAAACAGAATGTGCAGTGAGCTGTAGCAGTTAGCTACTGTTCAACAGCTGCGGTGTCCGAGTGGTTAAGGAGTTGGACTTGAAATCCAATGGGCTCTGCCCGCGCAGGTTCGAGTCCTGTCCGCAGCGGTAATTTTGTTAGTGATTTGTCACAGGATGTGCAGTGAGCTGGAGCAGTTAGTAGCGCTATCGCAGCTGCGGTGTCCGAGTGGTTAAGGAGTTGGACTTGAAATCCAATGGGTTCTCCCCGCGCAGTTTCAAGTCCTGCCCGCAGGGGTAATTTTGTTACTGATTTGTAACAGAATGTGCAGTGAGCTGGAGCAGTTAGGTGCACTTTCGCAGCTGCGGTGTCCGAGTGGTTAAGGAGTTGGACTTGAAATCCAATGGGTTCTACCCGCGCAGGTTCGAGTCCTGTCCGCAGCGGTAATTTTTTTACTGATTTGTAACAGAATGTGCAGTGAGCTGGAGCAGTTAGTAGCACTTTCGCAGCTGCGGTGTCCGAGTGGTTATGGAATTGGACTTGAAATCCAATGGGTTCTACCCTCGCAGGTTCGAGTCCTGTCCGCAGCGGTAATTTTGTTAGTGATTTGTCACAGGATGTGCAGTGAGCTGGAGCAGTTAGTAGCGCTATCGCAGCTGCGGTGTCCGAGTGGTTAAGGAGTTGGACTTGAAATCCAATGGGCTCTGCCCGCCCAGGTTCAAGTCCTGTCCGCAGCGGTAATTTTGTTACTGATTTGTAACAGAATGTGCAGTGAGCTGGAGTAGTTAGTAGCACATTCGCAGCTGCGGTGTCCGTGTGGTTAAGGAGTTGGACTTGAAATCCTTTGGGATCTGCCCGCGCAGGTTCGAGTCTTGTCCGCAGCGGTAATTTTGTTACTGATTTGTAACAGAATGTGCAGTGAGCTGGAGTAGTTAGTAGCACATTCGCAGCTGCGGTGTCCGTGTGGTTAAGGAGTTGGACTTGAAATCCTTTAAGATCTGCCCGCGCAGGTTCGAGTCTTGTCCGCAGCGGTAATTTTGTTACTGATTTGTAACAGAATGTGCAGTGATCTGCAGCAGTTAGTGGCAATTTCGCAGCTGTGATGTCTGAGTGGTTAAGGAGATGGACTTGAAATCCAATGGGCTCTGACCGCGCAGGTTCGAGTCCTGTCCGCAGCGGTAATTTTGTATCTGATTTGTAACAGAATGTGCAGTGAGCTGGAG